>JAPPVO010000016.1:32229241-32262068 GCA_030407325.1 Camellia japonica
ACAACGATTTGTTCAGCTTACATGCCCAATTCTCTTTTCCAGTAACTTTGAAACCATCTAGCTGGGACATGTATATCTCCTCTTCAAGATCTCTATGTAAAAAGGTAGTTTTGACATCGAGTTAGGCGAGCTTGAGATCAAACTATGCAACCAAAGCTAGCAAGATACGAATAGACATGTGTTTCACAACAGGTGAGAATACCTCATTGTTGTCTATTCCTTCTTTTTGGGCATAGCCTTTAGCTACCAATCTAGCTTTGAATCTGATGTTGTCTTTGCCTAGGATGCCTTCCTTCTTGGTGTAAATCCACTTACACCCAAGTGTTTTCTTGCTCTTTGGAAGTTGCACCAATTTCCAAGTCTGGTTCTTATGAAGTGACCCGATCTTTTCATCCATAGCCTCCTTCCATTTGACATTTTTTGCATTCTGTACGGCTTCTTTGAAAGTGCAAGGAACATTGTCTTCAATGATTAGAAATGCATAGGCCACCAAATCGGTCATCTAACGGGGTTGCTTAGTAACCCTTTTTCCTTTTTTGATTGCAATGGCTTCGGATTGTTGTGGGGTCTCTGGATCTTCATTCTTATCTGAACTCTTTTCAGGATCTTCTTCAGAGCTATCAACTAAAATTTCTTCAAGATTGTTGACTGTCTAAATAGTCTTTGTTGAAGTCTTAAACTCCACCTACATTGACTTCTTCAATGCTTCCCCATTCTCTTGAGGATTTGGCTGCTTCAACATTGTAGACTCATCAAAGGTAACGTCTCTTCTAGTGATAACTTTCTTTGATTCAGGGCACTAGAGTCTATATCCCTTAACACCATCACTGAAGCCCAAGAAGATAACTTTCTTGGCTCTAGGATCCAGCTTAGATTTTGTAACATGAAAATAAGCTGGGCATCCAAAGATACGTAGTTGATCATAATCAGTAGCTGGCGCTCCTGACCATACCTCTATGGGAGTCTTGTCATCTAGTGCTGCAGCAAGTAGTCTGTTAACAAGATAACGAGCATAGTTTAATGCCTCGTCCCAAAATGTCTTGCTCAATCCTGAATTAGCATACACCGGACTTTCTCCACCAAAGTACGGTTCATGCGTTCTGCAACTCCAGTTTGCTGCGGCATTCCACTAACTGTGAAATGTCTCACTATCCCTTCATTTTGGCAAACCTTAAAGAAGGGATCTGATGTGTATTCGCCACCATTGTCAGATCTGAGCTTCTTGATCTTCCTGCCTGTCTGGGTCTCAATCATTTTCTTCCACGTAAGAAAGATGTTTAATACTTCATCTTTATACTTCATTGTGTAAACCCATACTCTTCTTGAGAAATCATCAATGAACAACACAAAGTAGTGTTTACCTCCTAAAAAAGCATTCTTGGAAGGTCCCCAAACATCTGTGTAAACATAGTCCAGAATCCCTTTGGTACGATGAATGACAGTACCAAACTTGATTCTCTCTTGTTTGCCCAGGACACAATGCTCGCAGAACTCAAGCTTTCCTATCTTGGCGCTTTTCAACAGGCCTTGCTTTACCAACCCTTGTAAAGCCTTTTCTCCAGTATGGCCTAAGTGCATGTACCAAAGTCTGGAAGTGTCTGATGTATCATCCTCTGAGATGGTGGAGAAAACCACTCTCCTTGTGACTGTAGAGCCATTTAGGAAATATAAATTTCCCTTTCGAATACCCTTCATTGCAACAAATGCTCCTCGTACAACTTTGAGGACTCCACTTTTCACAGTTACTCTGTAACCTTTGGAGTCTAAAACTCCCATTGAGATGAGATTCTTTGTCAAATCTGGTACATACCGAACATCTTCAAGAATTATGACTGTTCCATCATGCATCTTCAATCGAATTGTTTCAATCCCCTTTGTTTGGCAAGCTTGGTCGTTGCCCATCAGCACAACTCTTCCATCGAACTCTCGTAAGCTCGAGAACCACTACTTGTTAGGACACATGTGGTAGGAACATCTGGAATCTAGAATCCATTCATCAGAATGGCTAAGTAATGTGTAACAACCCTGACCCATGATTAATGTTAATTCATGCTTAATATGCCTAATAAGTTCTTGAGTTCAAATTCTGAATAAATTATGTGTGTGCTGCATTATTTGTAATTATATTTGTTTAACGTAGAAAGATCTATTCGTGTTTTCGTTTCGGTTTGTGAATTGAAGGCCTCATCAGCATCCGAATCAGAAATTGGCTTGATTTATGTGTTAATTAGAATTTTTAGAACTTTGTGGTAGGTTCAATTGAAATTCGATTCAAAACGAATAAATTAGATTAATTTAGTGCCCATTTATTTAATCATCCTCAAGTGAGCCTATATAAGGCTTCTTATATGCCTTTATTCTTTCTTCCTTCTTCATTTAACATATTTGAGCTCCCTCATACAAGCAAAACGTGAGAGAGTGAGAGAGAGAAGACAATTGAGATCAAAAGTTAGGATAAAAGAGAATTGCCAAGAAGGATTAGAGATTTGGAAAGAATTTGGGAATTAAAGCTCCCTCACTTGTGCAATTCAAACTTTAGGTAAGAGAATTAGCCTTTCATCTTGTAATGTAGTTGATTAATGTATGAAAACAAGTGAATCAAGTGAATTCAAGTAGGAATTGAGCTAATTGAAGGAAACTAAGTCATACCATGCTTACATGCATATTTTCTCACATTTTGAGTTTAATTTCCAAGAATTCCCTCATGCATGTCTTGAATTCACCTTTATTTTGGGAAATGATCAAGTTTCATGTTGTTTTGTAGCATTTGATCATGTTTTGAGAAGCTTAAACTTAAAGAAATTCATACATGTCATGTTCATGGAACATTCATAAATTTTAAGTTGAAATTTTGCATAATTAGCAAGCTATAGGGCCATGAATTCATGAAATAATCCCTACCATGATGTTTTACGAGTTTCTAAGTGTTTCCTCAGGTTTGGGCCCAAAAAAATCAAGTTTGATGCTTTAAGGTTGAGCTTTGAACTTGGAGAACAAATCTGGAAATTCTAGAATTTGCACCTACGCTCGAGCGACCACTCTGAGTGTGTGCACTTCCGCTTAAGCGACCATAAGTCCGCTCGAGCGTGAAATGCAAGCTCCCAGAAGTTCATGTATTTTTGCAGATCGCTCAAGCGGCAAGAGTCACGCTCGAGCGAGGGTTTGAATCTCACGCTCGAGCGAGGATCAAGCGTCCGTCGAGTATGAAGAGCAAGCAACCAGTACTTTTTCAAAGTTTGCAAACCGCTTGTCGCGACTCAAACCCGCCCCTATGGGTTTAGCATCGCAACCGGCCAGTAATCCGTGATTACCGAAGGCCTGCTTAACAGTATTGACAGTAATACAGAGTAAAGGGGTTGGCGGAAGCCAAAACAGTAAATAAAAGATGTCCAATGAGCTGTGATGATCTAGATGCAAAAAGACTTTTTATAAACATGCCACATAGGTAACCAAAACATATGTACATGCGACATATACACAAACATCCATGTCAGGGACCAAATCCCTAACTATAACTGTACGGTCAAGTCTTAAACATTTATTACAAAACAGAAACAAAGAGTGAATCTGAACACCCCAAAACAGTCGTGGCTCGAACGAACTTGGAACCTCGAGGTGAGGCACAAAGGTTGGCTTGACAAAACAAGAGCTTAGCCTGACATTCCTAGCTTCGGTCCGGTGCCTGGACACCTACATTTAAATATAAACAGTGAGTTAAAGCCCAGTGAATAACATATGCGTAAAGGGGTTAAGAATGAATGTCCTTTCAGTAATTAAAAAAGTCAATTGCATCAGTAAATCAGTCATTTAGAACCATAGTAGTCATATGTGGTACATCTAATAGCAAAACAGTACAATAGGTCTTAATAGACCGAACAGTCAGTTGATGGCCATCATAACGGTAAACAGTAGTAGTTCCAAACATGGGAATTGACAGAGATCTCTGTGACAGTAGTAGTGACAGTACAGTAACAGTAAATTGCTATGGATGCCACGAATACAGTTTACAAATAGGACAAACATTCATTCATTAAACAATAACGTTTCAGTAAGTAGAACAGTTGATCATTTAGAAAATAATCATAATTAAACATATCTTTACAACATTGTTACTCATAGAGCACTGGGCTATAGACAAGCTAACGAGCATCCTCAGATGCCAATCCTACAGAGTAACAGAACAAACACACACTCAGGATTAATAACTTAGCCCCTAATTATACTTGGTGTGGTTCTATAACATTATCTTCATTAAGATGCCTTAAACTTGGCCTAGGAATGCCTAGGATGGAATGAGGATGCGAAAATGCACTTTAAAACACTTTTCAAATTTTACTGAAACAGGGGTCCACGCTCGAGCGTGGCTTTCTACGCTCGAGCGGACATGCAGACAAAGGAGCTCTGCTCGAGCGTGACTTTCCTCGCTCGAGTGGACTGCAAACTCATGAAAAAATACTAGATGCGCGATTTTCACGCTCGATGGGCGCTCGACCTACGCTCGAGCGTGAGACTCAAGTTCTCACTCGAGCGTGAATTCTCTCGCTCGAGCGGACTGCAAAACACATGAACTTCTAGGCATATGCATTTCACGCTCGAGCGTGACTTCCTACGCTCGAGCGTAAGTGCATGTACTCAGAGTGTACGCTCGAGCGTGAAGTCCTCCGCTCGAGCGTGGATCCAAAATCTGGAATTTTCAGATTGATCCTCAAGCACAAAACTCAACTTTTAAAGCTTCAAACCCAATACTTTTGGGCTAATTTTCTGGAAAACACTTGAAAACCCATACTACAACATGTTTTGAAGATCAATTTGTAAAATCAAGCCCAAAGGTAAGCCAATTGAACACCAATTCAAAGAAACTTTCCTGAATTATGTAAAAACATAACATGCATGAACTCTTATGAACTCTAGTGCTCTAAAACTTGATCAAATGCAAGATTAAGTTCAAAACCAAAGTGAATTCATGAGCTACAACCAAAATGTGAACTTGCATGTAAGAATTTTCATGAAAACAACCTCAAAATGCAAGAATATGTACATGCATGCATGCATGAATTAGCTCACAATTCAACTCTTTAAGTCAATTCATGACTCATAATCACTAATTTACCATGAACCATGCAAGGAATAACTTAAATACACAAATTTGAAGATGAATCTCTTACCTTAAGTCTTGAATCTCAAGTGTGCTAGCTCAATTTTGCAAATTCCCTTCAATTCCTCTAATTTCAAGCAAAACTTGTTGAATTCAACCTTGTTCTCCTACTCTCCCTCTCTCATACGGTTTGGTCTAAGAAAATGGCTGAATAATGGTGCATCAAATGATATGAATCACACTTCAAACAATGCCTCTAAAGTGGCCCACTAAATGGCAATATTGAAAATAAAACTAACTAATGTAATTTAACTTCATTTAATCTAATTTAATTATTCCAAATCAAATTTTAATTAAACTTACCATAAAATCACATAAATTCTAATTAGCATATAACATTAATCAATTTCTGATTTGGTCGCCGATAAGGCTTTTAATTCGCAATTCAAAACTAAAACATGAACAGATCATTCAGTAATCAAACAGATAGAAATGCATTTAAAACAATACACTCATGCAGTCGATTCGGGATATCATTCTTATCAGTTACTTATCATGCTTAATCAAAGATTAGCACTAATCAGAGGTGAGGGTTGTCACACCGCTCGAGCGAAGAAAGTTACGCTCGGGCGGACCCTCACATTTTGCATGTCCGTGGACCCTATTTTCAGCAAATTTAGAAAAACGTTTTCAAGTACATTTTTGTATCCTCATTGCATCCTAGGCATTCCTAGGCCAAGATTAAGACACCATAATGAGGATAAAGGCTAGAAACACACTAAGAACAATGAAATAAGTTATGTACACTCCGAGCGTGTATTCCAATGTATGTATCTGTTATGTTATGTAGGTCACACACCGCAAGACATCTGATGTGCTCATTCTGTCTGTTTACCTTGGAGCCTCTGTTATCTGTGAGTAATTGTCACGACCCAAACCCGCCCCTATGGGTTTAGCACCGTAACCGGCCAGTAATCCGTGATTACCGAAGGCCTGCTTAACAATAATAATAGTAATACAGAGTACAGGGGCTGGCGGAAGCCAAAACAGTAATAAAAGATGTCTAATAAGTTGTGACAGTCTGTATGCAAAAAGACTTTTCATAACATAATCACATTGGAAACAAAAACAGTATGTACATACATCATATACAGGCGTTCAGGTTAGGGACCAAATCCCTACATAACAGTATAGTAACAGTCTATATAGTCGATACAAAACAGCTACAGAAAGGGGGAATATAAAACACCCCAAAACAACAGTGAGCTAAAGCCCAGTGAATAACATATGCGTAAAGAGGTTAAGAATGAATGTCCTTTCAGTATTTAAAACAGTCATTTGAACAGTATATCAGTTATTTGATCATAGCAGTCATAAGTGGTTCATCCAATAGCAAACAGTGCAGTAGGTCTTAACAGATCGAACAGTCAGTTGATGGCCATCATATCAGTAAACAGTAGTGGTTCCAACATGGGAACCAACAGAGATCTCTGTGACAGTAGCAGTACAGTACAATAACAGTAAATAGCTATGGATGCCACAAATACAGTTTGCAAATAGGACAAGCATTCCTTCAGTAAGAAATATCATTTCAGAAAGCAGTACAGTTGATTATTCAGAAAGTATTCATGATTGAATATATCTTTACAACATTGTTACTCGCAGAGTTCTGGGTTACAGATAGGCTAGTGAGCTTCCTCGGATACCAACCCTACACAGTTATAGGATGAACACACACTAAGTTGCACGTTTGGGAAACAATAACTTAGTTCCTATCTTCACTCGGTGTGGTTCTATAGCATTATCCTCATTAAGATGTCTTAAACTAGGCCTAGGATGGAATGAGGATGCAAAAATGCACTTTAAAACACTTTTCAAATTTTTGCTGAAACAGGGGTCCCGCTCGAACGTGGCTTTCTCCGCTCGAGCAGACATGCAGACAAAAGAGCCTCGCTCGAGCGTGACTTTCCTCGCTCGAGCGGATTGCAAAAGTACTGGATGCAATAAATTCACACTCGACGGGCGCTTGACCCCCGCTCGAGCGTGAGACACAAGTCCTCGCTCAAGCGTGCATTCCCCCGCTCGAGCAGACTGTAAACACATGCATAGTACTGGATACACGCATTTCACGTTCGAGCGTCACTTTCCCCGCTCAAGCGGACTACATGTATTCAGAGTGTACGCTCGAGCGTGAAGTCTTACGCTCGAGCGTGAGTCCAAAATCTGGAATTTCCAGATTGAACCTCCAAGCTCAAAATCAACTTTTAAAGCATCAAATCCAATCCTTTTGGGCTAATTTTCTGGAAAACACGTTAAAACTCATAATATGACATGTTTCAAAGATCAATTTGCAAAATCAAAACCCAAAGGTAGTTCAATTGAACCCATTTCCAAACAAAACTTCAAGAACATGATGTACATTCAACATGCATGAATTTAATCAACTTCAAAGCTTCAAATACTTGGCCAAATAACTCAATCCTTCCAAAAACATGATGAATTCATGAACTATAATCAAAATATGAACATGCATGTAGCAAATTTCATGGGAAAGACCTCAAAACTCAACAATGTGTACATGCATGCATGATTTACCACTCAATTCAACATTTTAAACCAAATCTTGACTCTAAACTCTAATTCACCAAGAACCATGCAAGAAGTAACTCAAATTCACAATGGAGAAGATGAATTCTCTACCTTAGGTCCTCAATTTCAAGAATGGAAGCTCAATCATGCAATTCTTCTACAATTCTTCAAGTCTCCAAGCTAAATTTGTTGAAATCAAGCTTTCTCCTAACTCTCTCTCTCTCTCGTCGGTTTTGGGGCTTGAATAATGGCTAAAGAGGTGCTAAGGCTAACATATATGAATCAAATAAATGGCTCATGAAAAAGTCCACTAAGTGGCATTTAGGTAAATAAAGCCAAACTAATGTAATTCAATATTATTTAATCTAATTTAATCGCTCCAAATCGCATTTCAATTAAACATACTATAAAATCACATAAATTCTAATTAGCATAAAACACTAACCAATTTCTGGTTCGGCCGCCGATAAGGCCTTCAATTTGTAGTTCAAAACATAAAACATGAACAGATCAATTAACAGTCAAACAGATAGAAATGCGTTAAAACTAATATACTTCAATCAATCAGTAAGAATTTCAGTCAATCAGTTACTTAACATGCTTAATCATAGATTAGCACTAATCAGTGATATTATCAGTAAACAGTGGCGAGGGTTGTCACAGTCTCCCCTCCTTACAAAGAGTTTGGTCCTCCAAACTCGAATTACGTTCATTTTGGAAGAATACCAGATCCAGAGGGAACAGTTCAGGATATCTCTTGATCATATCGTCTTCCCTTTCCCAAGTGGCATACACGCCACCATGGTTTTGCCAATCAACTTTCACTAACGGAATTTCTTTGTTCCTTAACTTCTTGATCCGTCGGTTTACAATCTGAATTGGCCATTCTTCATAAGTGTAGTCATCACTTAGCACTATACGGGTAGGCTCAATCATGTAGAAGGGATCCCAAAGATAATCCCTTAACATTGAAATATAGAACACGCTATGCATATGCTCCATTTTAGGAGGAAGCGCTACTTGATACGCCATCGGATTGATTTTCCCAATAATCTCATACGGTCTGACATATCTCGGCGCTAGCTTGCCCTTGACTCCAAAACGAGTCTGGCCTTTCATCGGTGTCACTTTAACAAAAACATGATCACCTACTTCGTACTCTCTGTCTTGCCTTCGGACATCCGCATAACTTTTCTGTCGACTTTGTGCGGTTTTCAGTCTCTGTTGAATCAGTTTCACTTTTTCAGTAGTTTCCTGTGCAATTTCGGGCCCCAGCAAAAGCCCATCTCCAACTTCTGCCCAGCAGATAGGAGATCGACATTTCCTGCCATACGAAGCCTCGAAATGCGCCATTCCAATACTCGAGTGAAAGCTGTTATTGTAGGCAAATTCAGCCAACGATAAGTGGCTTTCCCAATTTCCCTGAAAATCAAGGACACACATTCTCAGTAAATCCTCCAGAGTCTGGATGGTTCTTTCTGACTGGCCGTCTGTCTGAGGATGATATGCACTACTCAGTCTCAGTTTAGTACCCAATGCTGTCTGTAGGCTTTGCTAGAATCTCAATGTAAACTTCAAGTCCCTATCAGAAACAATAGATACAGGCACTCCATGCAATCTAACAATCTCATCAATATAAATTATGGCCAATTTGTCCGCATTATAGATTGTTTTGACAGGTAAGAAGTGAGCAGATTTAGTCAGTCTATCAATAATGACCTAAATTTAGTCCATACCTTTACTGGAGCGAGGTAAACCAACAATGAAATCCATAGTGATATGTTCCCATTTCCACTCCGGTATCGGTAAGGGTTGCAGTAAGCCTGCGGGTCGTTGATGTTCGGCTTTGACTTGTTGGCAATGAAGACATTTTGACACAAAATCAGCAAATTTCTTTCTTCATTCCCGGCCACCAGAAATTCAGTTTCAAGTCTTGGTACATTTTCATATTTCCTGGATGGATAGATAGTTTTGAATTGTGGCCCTCTTGTAGAATTCTTCTTTTCAGTTCAGAATCACTCGGTACACACAACCTTCCCTGAAATTTCAATACATTGTTCTCAAATTTAAAATCCGGCCTCGGTTTAGATTCCCGTTCGTCGATGATCTTCTTCAAGAAGTCATCCTGTTGCTGTTTCTCTTTAATCTCTTCGATAAGTGCTGATTGAGCAGAAATAGCGGCTAAGGTTCCACCTTGTTCGCGCAAAACAATCTCAACTTCAAATTTTTCAAGGTCACCTAGCAACTCTTTCTGTCCGGTGAGTAAACAGGCTAAATCTCCAATCGATTTCTGACTCAGTGCATCGGCAATGGTGTTAGCTTTTCTTGGATGGTACAAAATTTGCAAGTTATAGTCTTTTTTCAGTTCTAACCATCTCCGTTGTCTCATGTTCAGTTCTTTATGTGTGAAGAAGTATTTCAAACTCTTATGGTCTGTATACACCTCACATGTCGCCCCATAAAGGTAGTGACGCCAGATTTTTAATGCAAACACTACTGCAGCAAGTTCCAAGTCGTGGGTCGGGTAGTTCTTTTCATGCGGTCTCAGTTGTCGGGAAGCATACGCAATCACTTTACCATTCTGCATTAAAACACATCCTAAACCCTTATAAGAAGCATCACTAAATATAGTATAACCATCCGTACCTGAGGGTAGGGTAAGAATTGGTGCAGTCACAAGTCGAGTCTTTAACTCTTGAAATGATGATTCTCTCTGATCGGTCCAGTCAAATGATACCCCCTTTTGAGTCAATTGAGTTAGTGGTAGGGCAATTTTGGAGAAGTCTTTGACAAACCTTCTGTAATACCTGGCTAAGCCTAGAAAACTTCGGACTTCGGTAACATTTGTCGGTCTAGGCCAATTCACTACTGCTTCAATTTTCTGTGGATCAACTGAAATTCCATCCTTACTGATTACATGTCCCAAAAACGTAACATTATCAAGCCAAAATTCACATTTTGTCAGTTTAGCATACAGTTGCTGTTCTCTTAAGGTCTGTAGGGCAGTTCTCAAATGACGTTCATGTTCTTCCGTGCTTTTGGAATAAATCAAAATGTCATCTATGAAAACAACTACAAATTCATCTAAGAATGGTTTGAAAATTCTGTTCATAAGATCCATAAATGCAGCAGGTGCATTGGTAACTCCGAAAGGCATAACTAAGAATTCATAATGTCCATACCTCGTTCGAAAGGCAGTCTTTTCAATGTCCCCCATCTTGACTTTCAACTGGTGGTATCCAGATCTAAGGTCAATTTTGGAGAACACTTGGGCACCCTGTAACTGGTCAAATAAATCATCAATTCGAGGCAATGGATATTTGTTTTTCACTGTTACCTTGTTCAGTTCACGGTAGTCAATGTAGAGTCTCAATGAGCCGTCTTTCTTTTTCACAAATAAGACCGGCGCGCCCCACGGTGAAGTACTGAGCCTGATGAACTTCTTATCTAACAGTTCTTGCAGCTGAACTTTCAACTCTTTCAATTCAGTCGGTGCCATTCTGTAAGGAGTTTTAAATACTGGCTGTGTACCCGAAATCACATCAATGGTGAATTTAATCTCCCTATCAATCAAATCCCCTGGCAAATTATCCGGAAAAACATCTGGGAATTCTCTGATTATAGGAATACGGTTCACATCAGTTTTAGCATCAGTAAGTACAGTCAATACACAACACAGATACCATTTACACCCCTTTTTAATCAGTTTAAAAGCTTTCATGGATGAAATCAGATATGGGGGAGGTACTACTCCAACTCCGTTAAACACAAATTCAGGCAGTCCAGGTGGACGGAAAACAACTTGTTTTGTTACACAGTCTATGGTAACATGATATTTTGTTAACCAATCCATTCCCAATATCACATCAAAGTGATCAATATTCAAAAATCAATATACAAATGAACATCCCCAACAATAATTTCACATGCAGGGTACATATAAGCACAAGTCATAGATCCTCCAACAGGTAAAGATACAGCTAACAGATAGTTCATAGGTTCCAGTGGTCTATTTAATTTTCGTGAAAAAGCATGCGATACATATGAATGTGTAGACCTCAAATCAATCAGAACATAAGCATTTTGAGTACAGATTGAGAGTATACCTGACACAGCGGTCTCGGTATTCTGTACATCTCCTGGTATGAGTGCGAACACTCGGCCTTGCCTCATAGGCTCTTTTCCAGTAGCCTTGGGGTTGGGTTTTGGTGCAACAGTTGATACTGCGGCGCTGGCTGCAGTTTTACTATTGCCCTGAGGAGCAGAAGGGCAATCTTTGACCATATGGCCCACCTTGCCACACCTGTAACAAGCACCTGAAATTTTATAACAAATTCTTTTATGCTTCTTACCACATTCGGAGCAGGGCGGTATGGAACCACTTCCTTGACTAGAACTGGTTGTTGACCCCGTATTTTGCTTTTTGTTCAAGGGGCTGTTCCGGTCTTTCTTAAATTTAAAACCTCGTCTCTTATCGCGCCATTCAGTCGCTGGTGTTTCAGTCTGTTTCAATGCCTCGATGTTCGACTCAGCCATTATTGCTCGGTCAAGAACATCTACATATTTCAGTAACTTCAGAACATTTATCCTATCAAGTATTTCAACATTAAGGCCGCCTTCAAACTTCCTAGCCTTTTTGTAATCGGTATCCACCTTGTGT
Organism: Camellia japonica; assembly: GCA_030407325.1. NCBI lineage: Eukaryota > Viridiplantae > Streptophyta > Magnoliopsida > Ericales > Theaceae > Camellia > Camellia japonica. The sequence continues at coordinate 32,241,586 of JAPPVO010000016.1, forward strand.
GGTGCATATCTGGCGAGTTCAGTGAATTTCAATTCGTACTCAGCTACGGACATAGTGCCTTGTTTCAGTTGTTCAAATTCAGTCACTTTTCGGTCCTTGACACACTGAGGGAAGTATTTCTCAAAGAAGGCTCCCTTAAACTGAGCCCAAGTCATAACAATGTTGGTGTCGCGGACCAGCATCCACCACCTTCTGGCCTCCTCTTGCAAAGTAAAAGTGGCCAATAGGACCTTGTGTGCTTCAAAACACGGAAACACTTCAAATAATTTCTCCGTTTCAAGAACCCAGGCTTCGGCCTTTAATGGTTCAAGGCCTCCTTGGAATAATGGCGGTTTCATTTTACTAAACTTCTGTGTTAGAGCAATTATGTCATCATTTACATTCGGTTCCGGCTGTACTGGAGGAGGTGGGGGCTATTGGTTCTGTTGTTGCCTTAAGGCCTCAGTTAGTAATTCAACTGTTCTTTCTAGCCTTGCCATTCTGGCCTCAGATGATTCAGATTCATCAGCACTTCTTGCGTTATGTATTTCACTATAGACAATCATGGCAATTATAAACATAGACAGCTGCATACTTAACATATTAACACGTTAGCACATATATTCATGTCATGGCCACACACACTTTTTCAATGTTCATGCAATGCCCTATTCACTTTTCTAGGACATCTTATAGCTCATTTGGACACGTGTGTGCGGTATAACTCGTGGTTTGATATCGCTCTGATACCACTCTGTCACGACCCAAACCCGCCCCTATGGGTTTAGCACCGTAACCAGCCAGTAATCCATGATTACCGAAGGCCTGCTTAGCAGTAATAACAATAATACAGAGTACAGGGGCTGGCGGAAGCCAAAACAGTAATAAAAGATGTCCAATGAGCTGTGACAGTCTGTATGCCAAAAGACTTTTCATAACATAATCACATTGGAAAAAAAAAGTATGTACATACATCATATACAGGCGTTCAGGTTAGGGACCAAATCCCTACATAACAGTACAGTAACAGTCTATACAATCGATACAAAACAGCTACAGAAAGGGGGAATCTAAAACACCCCAATGCAGCCTTGGCTTGGCAGCACTTGGAACCTCGCAGTGAGGCACAACGGTTGGCTTGACAAAACAAGAGCTAACCCGATGCTCCTAACTCCGGTCTGGTGCCTGGACACCTACATATATATATATAAACAGTGAGCTAAAGCCCAGTGAATAACATATGCGTAAAGAGGTTAAGAATGAATGTCCTTTCAGTATTTAAAACAGTCATTTGAACAGTATATCAGTTATTCGATCATAGCAGTCATAAGTGGTTCATCCAATAGCAAATAGTACAGTAGGTCTTAACAGACCGAACAGTCAGTTGATGGCCATCATATCAGTAAACAGTAGTGGTTCCAACATGGGAACCGACAGAGATCTCTGTGACAGTAGCAGTACAGTACAGTAACAGTAAATAGCTATGGATGCCACAAATACAGTTTGCAAATAGGACAAGCATTCCTTCAGTAAGAACTATCATTTCAGAAAGCAGTACAGTTGATCATTCAGAAAGTATTCATGATTGAATATATCTTTACAACATTGTTACTCACAGAGTTCTAGGCTACAGATAGGCTAGTGAGCTTCCTCGGATGCCAACCCTACACAGTTACAAGAAACACACACTAAGTTGCACGTTTGGGAAACAATAACTTAGTTCCTATCTTCACTCGGTGTGGTTCTATAGCATTATCCTCATTAAGATGCCTTAAACTAGGCCTAGGAATGCCTAGGATGGAATGAGGATGCAAAAATGCACTTTAAAACACTTTTCAAATTTTTGCTGAAACAGGGGTCCCGCTCGAGCGTGGCTTTCTCCGCTCGAGCGGACATGCAGACAAAAGAGCCTCGCTCGAGCGTGACTTTCCTCGCTCGAGAGGACTGCAAAAGTACTGGATGCAAGAAATTCACACTCGACGGGCGCTCAACCCCCGCTCGAGCGTGAGACACAAGTCCTCGCTCGAGCGTGCATTCCCCCGCTCGAGCAGACTGTAAACACATGCAAAGTACTGGATACATGCATTTCACGCTCAAGCGTCACTTTCCCCGCTCGAGCGGACGGCATGTATTCAGAGTGTATGCTCGAGCGTGAAGTCTTACGCTCGAGTGTGAGTCCAAAATCTGGAATTTCCAAATTGAACCTCCAAGCTCAAAATCAACTTTTAAAGCATCAAATCCGATCCTTTTGGGCTAATTTTCTAGAAAACACTTTAAAACTCATAATATGACATGTTTCAAAGATCAATTTGCAAAATCAAAGCCCAAAGGTAGTTCAATTGAACCCATTTCCAAACAAAACTTCAAGAACATGATGTACATGCAACATGCATGAATTTAATCAACTTCAAAGCTTCAAATACTTGGCCAAATAACTCAATCCTTCCAAAAACATGATGAATTCATGAACTATAATCAAAATATGAACATGCATGTAGCAAATTTCATGGGAAAGACCTCAAAACTCAACAATGTGTACATGCATGCATGATTTACCACTCAATTCAACATTTTAAACCAAATCTTGACTCTAAACTCTAATTCACCAAGAACCATGCAAGAAGTAACTCAAATTCACAATGGAGAAGATGATTTCTCTACCTTAGGTCTTCAATTTCAAGAATGGAAGCTCAATCATGCAATTCTTCTACAATTCTTCAAGTCTCCAAGCTAAATTTGTTGAAATCAAGTTTTCTCCTAACTCTCTCTCTCCTCTAGTCGGTTTTGGGGCTTGAATAATGGCTAAAGAGGTGCTAAGGCTAACATATATGAATCAAATAAATGGCTCATGAAAAAGTCCACTAAGTGGCATTTAGGTAAATAAAGCCAAACTAATGTAATTCAATATTATTTAATCTAATTGAATCGCTTCAAATCGCATTTCAATTAAACATACTATAAAATCACATAAATTCTAATTAGCATAAAACACTAATCAATTTCTGGTTCGGCCGCCGATAAGGCCTTCAATTTGCAGTTCAAAACATAAAACATGAACAGATCAATTAACAGTCAAACAGATAGAAATGCGTTAAAACTAATACACTTCAATCAATTAGTCAGAATTTCAGTCAACCAGTCACTTAACATACTTAATCATAGATTAGCACTGATCAGTGGTATTATCAATAAACAGTGGCAAGGGTTGTCATAGTAATAACTTTGTAAAGTTATGTTCAATTACAAGTATTTTCTGAATGATATAAGATGATCTGTTTCTGTTTATATTATTTTCTGCATGAATGAATTGTTGTCCAATGTGTCTAAAATGTATTGCGGCATTCTTAGCTCTAAATGACATCTGTTATCTGCTCTGCTACGTCCCAAATATGGGTCAACTGTACATCTCATGAGCCAACTGTTATAGATCCTTATGTATACGTTCTTTGATAGGCCAACTGTACGTCTTATGAGCCAACTGTACCTTCTCCGTGCACGTGAGTCAACTATATGCCTTTGTGGCCGTCCGTTTATGGGTCCACTGTTCCTGCTAGTGCTAATGAATGTGCCACGTATGATTAACTGCAAGTTCTAATTATGAATACGACTCTGAAACTGTATCTGTTATGTACTATGATTTCTGAACATAATTACGAATTCATTTCTGACAACTATTGAATTCTGTTTTCTGTAACTATTATGGACAACATTCATTAAACCTCTTTACTCTGTTATTATTCACTAGGCTCCAGCTCATTATTTATATTATGTATGTAGGTGAGCAGGAACGTGACCAGGCCGAGAATTGACGGCTTATGTTTTTGCTTTGTCAACCAACTACCGTGCCTCCTAAGGAGGTTCATTTTTGAGAGGATTGTGTCGAGGCTTTAGTTGAGCTTGTTTTGTATATCTGTACTTGGGCTAAGTACCCTTTGACTCTATCTGTGTAATTGAGTGGCGCAAGACTAATGTATTTTTGACGTCACATCTATAAATATATAAGTTTGTTTTGAAAATTTTTGTCCTATGTATGTCTGCATAGCTCTATAGACTATGTTAATTTTGTATATTTGCTTCCGCAGCCCTTATCTTATGTTATCCTGTTCGGAGGCCTTTGGTAATCCCAAGATTACTGGCCAGTTGCGACGCTAAACCCATAGGGGCAGGTTTGGGTTGTGACATAATGAAACTGTGAAGGCTGATCCTTCACCATTATCTTCATCTTGTGCAACGTTCACCTTTTTCTCTTTTTTGTCGTTATTGGGACAATCTTTTGCCCAATGTTACTTCTGGCGACAAGCAGCACACTCGTCTTTTACAAGACGTCTTCTATCTGATGATCTCCCTCTGGATTTTGAGCAAGACTTTCCTCGCCCTGTATATCTTCTGTTATTCGTCCTGCCTCGGATGCTGAGTCCCTGTTTGCAAATTATCTTTCCTTCTGAACTCATTATTTACCACGACATTTGAAACATCACCATACTTGATCTTTTCTTTACCATACAGTAAATTGGTGAAGAGATGGTCATATATGTCAGGCAAGGAATTTAACAATAACAGTGCTTTATCTTCATCATCGATTTGAACATCCAAGTTTTTCAAATCGACAAGAATTTTGTTGAAATTGTTCAGGTGTTCGTTTATCAAAATACCTTTCTTATAATCGAAACGAAACAACCTCTTCTTCAAGTGGAACCGGTTCTCAATGCTCTTTGTCATGAACTTGTCTTTCAGCGCCTTCCAAAGCTCTTTCGCAGTATCATATACTGTGAAGGCGTACTTCTCCTCTTTTGCAAGGCAAAGTCGGATGAAACTACAGGCCAGGAGATTCACTTTCTCTCATTCTATCTCATCTAAGTCATCTGGTTTGTCTCCGAGAGTGAAGTGTAGGTTCATCTGGACAAGCATATCTTTAACTTCGCATCTCTACATACTGAAGTTGCTGTTACCATCAAACTTCTCTACTTCGAACTCAGCGGGGGTCCAATGCACAGAGCTGCTTGTAGACTCAGCTGATCTCCTCTCTGTAGATTCTACCATTGAGACTTCTCAAAAAATCTCTACCACAACAATAGTGGGTGCTTGAAATGCCCGAAACACGACAACTTCTAAGCTCTCAAAAAACTTCACTAAAAATTCGGATTTGAATCTCAAAAAGGGGAATCCGTGGTTGTGTCTAGAACGGTTAATTTAGCTAGGAAAGCACTTTATTCACCTCTACAGGGACCTCAATGAATTTTCTCCAAATCCAGGGACCAAATTACAATTTCCTAAAACTCTTGGGACCTTACTGCAATTTAATGAAGTTTCAAGGGCTAAATTATAATTTTAGCAAGATCAGTGGCTAAAATACAATTTCCCAAACTTTCAAGGGTCTCCTTACAATGTCAAAAATTTCAACTAACTGGGATGATGACGTGGCATATGTGCTGACATGGCGATGATGTGTCGACTGAGCTGTGCTAGTGTGGCTTCACATGTAGCAGTACATGGCGCAGATGTGGCAACTGAGCTGCTGATGACGTGGCTTAACACGTGGCAGTACGTGGCGTTGATATAGCTGTGACGTGGCGATGGCGTGACAATGATTTGGCAACTTCCAAAAATAATTTAGAAATTTGTTTGTTAAGGGTTTTAAACCCTTGACCTCAAGGCTTCAAATCAAAGCTCTAACCACTGTTCCAAGTGTGAACTTGTGTTGAATTGGTGCACAAATGAGTACTTAAAGCCTTTAGAACAGATTGACTTCTTCAACCTCTGCTTCTTCATCGAACTGAACTTTTCGGCAAGTCTCCGGCAAAACTCCAGCAAGCTCATAAGGACGTGTGAAGTATCCTCATGGGTTGGTCTTTCTGGGTCTGAACTCCTCTCGTCGAGGCAGTCATCCTAGTAGGCTGAAAACTCAATTTTCAGTTTACAGAAAATTGCTCTATTTTTCGCACAACAATGCTTTGATACCAATTTGTTGTGCCTAGGAGGCAGAAAACAATCACACACAAGCAAAAACATACAAAGATTTACGTGGTTCTGCAAATAGCTTACGTCCACGGACATCGGATTTTACTATATAGATAGAAATACAAATTACAACAATGGAGGAGGATGAGACACTACTCTCACTGAACTCTTGCTCACACTTTCTCTAGTTGCTTAAACTGTAATTCTCACACTTTCTGATTTCACCACACAAAACTCCTTCCATTCACTACCCATTTATAGATGCAATGGGAGAGCCAAGCCATTGACAACATTAAAGGCGGACCAACAAGATCAACCACCCTACCATGAGTAGCTCTGCTGAATCTCTAGTTTCGTCATTTGTCTTCAATCAGCAATCATTTTTGACAAAGAAAATCTAAGCCAATCTTCAACAAGGCCCCCTTCGTGTTCACCCTGAGATGAGATGAGATGAGATAAATAGCTCTATTTGGTTAATAGGAATAGGAATAGGAATAGAAATAAAAATGAGATTAATTAAATAGAATACTAGAATTGAAATGATATGATATGATGATTCTTTTTTAAAACTTGTTTCTAGAATTATCATTACATTACAATATTCATTTTTTATTATTTTAAGAATAGACAGACATTTGAGAAAGGCTACTAATATATGACCACTTTGTTTTTGCAAAAATGCTTTAGACCACTAATTAGTGGTGGCTCTAATGATGTGGCAGTGGGTCCCACCCACTGCCACATGTGTTTTGTGCCTTGGTTTTTGTTTTTTTTTTTTTTCAATTGCCACCTCACTAGTGGTGGAGTTAGTGATGATAAATTAGTGGTATGTAGCATTGCTGTTGTTTTTGATGGGATGAATTAGAGTAGTTGATGACGATTTTGGCGCCGAGGGAGGCCAGGTGGAGGGCGATGGCTCGGCCAATTCCTCGGGAGCCGCCGATGACGATTGCCACTCGGTCTTGGAGTGGCAAATTAACAGCGCCAATACTTGCTTGTTCACTTATGTCGTAGTCGTAATCGTAATTGTAATCGGTAGGGAGGAGAGAAGGGAAGGTGATTATTTATTTATGGACATGTGAAAGAAATCACAATTTGGGAAAAATTTTGGAGGAAGCTATTGTTTGGGTTTGGTAGAGGTCAATCTCTGACGTAGCCCCTTTTAGTAGAGTTGTAGAAAAGTGATTATAGATTATAACTTATAACTTAACAGATTATGGCTTATAGCTGTGAAGATAAGCTGTTAACCTGTTTGGTGCAGCTGTGGAATTATGGATTTAAGCAGCAGAGTAGTGTTTGGTTAATAAGTTGTAAAATATAATTGTCTTTTTTGCCCTTATATGATATAAAAATGATTATTTTGTCATTTTTTTCAGTTTTAATTTTAAAAAAATATTTCATTAATAAAAGTTTAAAAAAATATTTCATTAATAAAAGTTAATATAATTAGTATTAATTAGTATCAATTAATATAAAAATTGATACATTTGCTAAAAATGTAATGGAAGTATTATTGTCACAATTATTTTCCATTATAAATTAATTAGTATCAATTAATTGCTTAATTAGTATCAATTAATACTAAAATTACTAATTAGTATCAATTAATGGCTTAATTAGTCTCAATTAATACTAAAATTATTAATTAGTATAAATTAATATTAATATTTAATTTTTATTAGTATCAATTACTATTAATAATCAACAATTTTTATTAATTAGTATCAATTAATAATTAATTCATTACAAAAGTATACAATATTAATTTATTAATAATTAATACCAATTAATATTGATTTTTTTTTCTTTTTCTTCAGAAATATAAAATTTTTATTTTTTAATTAATATAAAAATATACAATATGAATTTATTTATAATTAATACTAATTAATATTTATTTTTCAATTAATATTGATTTTTTTCTTTTTCTTCAGAAATATACAATTTTTTATTTTTTTGATTAATATTAATATTAATTAATATTAATATTTGGGTATTGACGAGGGCATTTAAGTAATTTTAGCCCCCACACTAGCTGTGTGCTTAAGTAAAAAATTTAAGCACCCCCGACTAGCTTTTAAGATAAGCTGAGAAATAGCTTGATTTAAGCTATAAGCTGGTTAACTTAAACTGCACCAAACACAATATTTTAGCTTAAATTAAGCTAAAAGCTAAAATAAGCAGCTTATAAGCTCTACCAAACAGGCTTGTAGTATATTAATAAAGGAAACAATATGTAGATATGCACTTTATAATTAAAAAAATAAATAATTAATTTTTAAAATTATAATTAAAAAAATATTATAACTAAATACTGATAAAGCTTCAACCCCAGATCATTCTGCTTCATCTATATCAACTGCATCTGCATCTGCCTCTGCTTCTACTATATCAACTGCATCTGTCTCTACTTTAGCTTCAGTTGATCATCCAGCTTCATCTATATCAGCTGCACCTAATTCATCTGCCTCTGCATGTATGAGCTCTGCTCACTCTGGTTTGTATGACAGTTGCAAGTCAGCTATTGGTGTTCATAATGAGAGACCACTACAAGCATCTGGTCTGTGTACATGAGATCATTTGTATATAACAAATCTACAACTGATTCTCAACAGATTCTGTAACTGATCTGTAACAAACTTAGTTAGTTAAACTTAGTTAGTTAGTTAGAGCAAATCATATATCTGTGTATATAAATGAGCTCATGTAAAGTTGAATGTAAGCAACTAATGAAATATCTTTGAAAGATTTACTTTCTCTCTTTCTTCCTACTGTCTTCATGGTATCAAAGCTTTGCTAAGCTCTCACGAGTAACAATGGTGATCCACACTAACAAGTCTTCCATGGCCGATCCATCAAGCACTATTGTTTCATCTGAGAAGACATCATTACCTTCTAATGTGCTTCTGTTTGTCTCCAATCTGAATTCTCTGATAACGGTTAAACTTGAATCAACAAATTACTCCATCTGGAAGAGTCAAATTCAGAATTTCTTTGAAGCTACTGAACTTTTCAGTTTTCTTGATGGATCTATGAGTTGTTATAGCGACCCCGGTCTTTTCCTTTTGATTGTTGTATCAGGATTTATGTTCTGTAGACTCCGTTGTTATCAGATTGTTGTTATCGTCCTTTAATTTCTTATTTTTGAGTTATAGGATGTGTTGGGCAGGTTTGTGACAGGTCGGTTGAGTTTAGATGCCTAAACTAGTTGCCCAGATTTTGACCTGTCCGCTCGAGCAGGGAGTTTGACGCTCGAGCGGGGACCCTGTTGTTGCTTGTCCGCTCGAGCGGGGGTTTTGGCGCTCGAGCGGGAATATCACCCATCCAGTATTTCCTGTGTAGTGTTGGACGCTCGAGCGAGGGATTGGCCGCTCGAGCGGAAGGTTGTGAGTGACGCCCGAGCGGGGAGTTGGGAGCTCGAGCGGGGACCTGTCTGCAGAAACTTCTGGGAGTGTGCATCCGCCGCTCGAGCGGGAGTTTGGCCGCTCGAGCGGGAGTTTCCACGCTCGAGCGGGGCGACTGTTATATAAGTCCGAGATCCGACTTTCTGGATCATTTTTCATCCCCCTTTTGATTCTAAAACCCTAGAACCGTCTTCTCTCTCTCCCTACACACTTTCTCTCTTAGGTTTGATCTATTTAGGGTGTGTTTCTACCCTAGACCCTTTATTAAAAAGTTAGAGTGGGTCGAGAGCTTCAGTTTAATCTGAACAAGTTTGGATTTGGAGCACTTTGAGTTTGGATCTTCATCTCCATCTTCTCTTTTTGGGCTATTTCCTTGAGGTAGGGATTTCCTACTCCAATGTATACGTTTTGTTCTAAGTTTTGGTATTTTAATATGTTGGGGTATTTTGGTAATTTTGGGAAAAACCCTAGTTGTTGTATTAAATTGAATTGTAAGTTTAATTTAAGGAAAATTGGGAATAATGGTTGAATTCACGAAATATGAGGAATTATTGATTAAATGGGGTAGTTGGTTAATTTAAATCATATGCCTATTGAATAGTTATTTTCTGTTTAGAGATAACTGTTTTGGGCTATCGGTGGAGGATAGTCATGATTGTTGTAGACATTGCATGTGGATTAGGGATAACTGAAACTAATCACATTGGTTAAGTCATTAATGTTGACTGTTGAATTAATACAGACATTATATGTATTGATTGTGAGATGTATATGTTATACATGTATTAGTTGAGCATTGCATATGCATATTGTGTGGGAGGAGATAGGGGATGTACTCCACGGTTAGGGGAAGATAGGGGATGGACCTCTTAACCGGATTTTGTTTGGGAGGAGATAGGGGATGGACTCCATTAGCATCACTATTATGTATGCTTATTGATATTGAAGTGTTTTTGTATGTTATTGATACAACACTAAAATGTGTATCATATTGGAAGTATGAAAGTGTTTTGATATGAGCCTGTGTCTTATTTGTTTTGTTGATATTGGAAGTATGTGAATATGATATATAGTTCACTGTTGTAGTTTGGCCAGGTTCTGAGCTATGTTGATAAAAATGGAAAGTTGAATAGATAATGGAAAGTGAAAGTGACATTTTGTGTTAACCATCTATTAAATGCTATTGCTTTATTCAATGCTTATATTTGGTTTAGTATGTCTCTACTGGGCTGTGGCTCACCCTATATGGGAACATCATTTTCAGGTTCAGGTGATAAGCTACCTCCAAGGACTTAGCTTGGAAGGACTTGGATTGGAAGACTAGTTTAGTTATTTGTTTGTTTTAATATTACATGTAATTACAAGCTGAGGGCTTAATTTGTAGTTGAGTTAGTACTCACATTTTGTGTCCAAGTGTTGGCTTGGAAAGATGTAAGCCCATAGGGCATTTAATTTCATTATTACATGTAATGTCTTTATTTAAGGATACTCTGATGAATGAATTATGGGTTATGTTTGAGGGCGTTACAGTTGTCCTCCTACTACAGTTCTGGACTCCAACAATCAAGCTGTTACTAATCCTGAGTTTTTGAAATGGAAATTTATTGATTCTTGTTTGCTTAGTTGTCTCATAGCCACACTTACACCTTCAATCTATTTATCAGTTCTTTATCTGAAACGTAGTACAGAGCTTTGGTTTGCTCTTGAGAAGCGATTTACTTCTCTGTCCAGATCACATATACACCAGCTCAAGAACAAATTAAGTACAGTCTCCAAGAAGACAAAGTATATGGAAGTTTATCTTCAAAAAATCAGAGATCTAGTTGATCAATTAGCACTGGCTTGTTCTCCTATCTGTGATGAAGACCTGATTCTTCTAGTTCTCAATGGACTTCCTAAGGAGTACAACGCTTTTAAAACTGCTATTCGTGCTAAATCTGAAGTACTTACTATGGATGAGTTGTGTGCTCTACTTTGTTCTGAGGCTATCCATGTTGAACACTGTCACAAATCTGGTAGCTCCTCTGATCTGACTGTTGCTTTTGCTGCTACACATTGATCTAATATGGTACCTCAAGGAACCTCTGGTTCTGGTTCTCCACAAGGTTCCTCTGGTTCTGCTTTTACTAAGCACTTCTCCTTTCAAAACAGAGGAGGTCGTTCTTCACAATATCAATATCGTGGAGGCAGATACAACAATAATCGCGGTCGCAGAACTGGAAGGCCTCAAAGCTATGGTTTGGTCTATCAAATCTGTGGTAAAGGAAACCACTCAGCTCTTGAGTGTCGGCATCGTATGAATTCATCTTTTCAACCTGTGTTTCCTTCCTATACTGTGAATCCTTCTGCTGGTTCTTCCAATTTCAAGGCCTATTCTGCTCCAATACCTGTTCTAATACCTTTGAATTCAATTTCACCTTCTCCTCCATGGTATGTGGACTCTGCAGCCACATCTCATCTTACCAATGATTTGAGTAACCTTCAACTTTATCAACCTTATCAAGGGTCTAATCAGGTCATGATTGGTAATGGTAATATTATTCAAAATTCAGGTACTGGTATTTTGTCTACTCCTTCTTTCCACTTCAAACTTAATAATCTGCTTCATGTTCCTCAAATATCTTCTAACTTGTTATCTGTTCATCAATTGACTTCTAATAATAATTGTTCTATTACTTTTAATGATAAGTCATTTGTTGTTCAGGACAATCTTAGCAGCAAGGTGCTATGTAAAGGTTTCTACTCCAATGGTCTTTACCATTTTCCTGCTTCATTTTCTACTGCTGCCAAGGCTTTTTCTGCTACTAATTCTCTTGTTACGTACCACTTGGCACAAAAGATTAGGACATCCATCTTCTGATGTTTTTCATAATATGTCAAATAAATGTGGTTTTCATTTTTCTCACAAAGATTGTTCTTCTCTTTGTAATAGTTGTTGTGTATCCAAAAGCCACAGACTTTCTTTTGTGTTGTCTGCTAATAAAACTACTTCTCCTCTTGCCTTAATTCATTCAGATGTTTGGGGGCCATTTGTTCAATCTGATTCTTTCAAATATTATGTTGTGTTTATAGATGATTTTACTACTTTCACTTGGATTTATCCTCTTTCTTACAAAAGTGAAGTGTATTCTAAATTTTTGGAATTCAAAGCTTATGCTGAGAAGCAATTTTCTGCATCTCTTAAGATCTTAAGGACCGATGGTGGAGGTGAATACACTTCAAGACAGTTTCAGTCTCTTCTTCAGTCTACTGGCATTGTTCATCAACTGAGTTGTCCTCATACCCCATCTCAGAATGGTGTGGCTGAAAGAAAACATCGTCATCTTATTGAGACTGCTATTACCTTGCTTGATCAAGCTTCTGTTCCTTTGAAATTTTGGTTTGAAGCTCTAGCTACAGCCACCTATTTGATAAATCGCATGGCCAGTCCCAAGCTGGGCTATCTTAGTCCTTTTGAAGTGTTATACAAAACAGCTCCAGACTATGCATTCCTCAAGGTGTTTGGATGTAAATGTTATCCCTGGTTACGTCCCTATACCTCTCACAAATTGGAGCCTCGATCTAAGGCTTGTGTGTTTATTGGCTATCATCCCAGTTACAAAGGTTACAGGTGTTTGGATCCTCTCTCTGGTACTGTTTATATCTCCAGACATGTAATTTTTTATGAACTCTCTTGTCCATTTTCTTCCTCACCTGCTACTCTTCCTCCTCTCCTTTCTTCTAAAGCTGCAGTTACTTCTTTTTTCTGGGGTTCTCCTTCCTCTTCTCTTACTCACTTCCTGCTTCCAGTTCTATAGCTGCTGATTCTGCTGCTTCTAGTTCTGCAGATGCTGATTCTGTTTCTACGACTGCTGATTTTGTCTTGCCTAACTCTGGTTCCTCTCCTATATCAGCTTCTCCATCTTCTCCAGCTCCTGGTTTTATTTCATCTCTTATTTCTTCTTCTTCTCCACCTGGTATTCAACTTACTATTCCCATTTTACCTATCCCACTTTCTACTAATTCTCATTCTATGGTTACTAGAGCTAAAGCTGCTAAATCTACTGCTCCTCCATTTGGTCTCACTGCTACTTCTTCTTCTTCCTCTTCTCTTATTACCTCTGAACCCCTCTCTTATAAACAAGCTCTTACCTGTCCTCATTGGTTTAATTCTATGCCTAAGGAGTTTACTGCCTTACAAGATCAGAATACTTGGACTTTGGTGCCACTTCTCCTACACAAAATATTGTTGGGTGCAAATGGTGTTTCGAATTAAAAAAGGGTCAGATGGTTCAATTGCTAGATACAAATCTCGTTTGGTTGCTAAGGGCTATTTACAGGAAGGAGGCATTGATTTCCTAGATACTTTCAGTCCAGTTGCAAAGCTACCTACAATCAGAGTTTTTCTTTGCATTGCTCTGCACTATAACTGGCCTATTCAACAATTAGATGTGTCCAATGCATTCCTTCATGGTCATCTTGAAGAAGCTGTTTTCATGTCTCAGCCTCCTGGTTTTGTTCATTCCCAATTTCCTACCTATGTTTGCAAGCTTAACAAATCACTCTATGGCTTGAAACAAGCTCCCCGAGTTTGGTTTTCCACTTTCTCTACTTTTTTGCTTACTCTTGGTTTTGTTAATAGTCATTGTGACAATTCTCTGTTTGTTCAAGCTACTTCCTCCTCATTAACCTATCTTTTGGTTTATGTAGATGACATTCTAATTACTGGCAGTTCTTCTTCTTATCTTAAATATCTTATTACTCAGTTACATTCAGCATTTTCTCTTAAGGAATTAGGCAATCTCTCTTACTTCCTTGGGATCTCTGTTACTCCTGGTCCTTCTGGTTATTTTCTGTCTCAATCTCAGTATGCCTCTACTCTGCTCAAGCGTGCTGGCATGACAGATTGCAAACCAGCTTCTTCTCCTCTTTCTGCTAAACCAGCTGTCTCTTCTTCTAATGTTCCTTTCTCTAATCATGCTCTTTATCGCAGTATTGTTGGTGGCCTTCAGTACTTGACTATTACTCGTCCTAATTTGGCTTTTGCTGTGAATCAAGCTTGTCAGCATATGCATAATCCCTCTCAAGCTCACTTTGCTCTGGTTAAGCGACTGTTACGTTTTGTTAAAGGTTCCTTACATTCTGGTTTGACCTTTTCCTCTGGTGCCTTTGATCTTCATGTTTTCTCTGATGCTGATTGGGCTGGTAGCCCTTGTGATAGGCGTTCTACCTCAGGTTTTTGCATCTTTCTTGGTCCTAACTTAGTGTCTTGGGCTGCTAAGAAGCAACCCACTGTTGCTAGATCTTCTACTGAAGCCGAATACCGGACTATGGCTCTTGCCAGTGCTGAAGTTGCTTGGCTTCAAATGCTTCTTAAAGATATGCATATCTGCCCTTCCTCTGTTCCTGTGCTTTGGTGTGATAACTTGTCTGCTCTTTCTCTTGTTGCTAATCTTGTGTTTCATGCTCGGACAAAGCATATCGAGATCGATTATCATTTTGTGCGCGAAAAGGTTTCAGCTAAGCAACTTCTTATTCGTCATGTGTCTTCTTCTGATCAAGTGGCAGATATTTTTACCAAATCTCTTCCTGTGTCTTGTTTTCTTTTTCTTCAATCCAAGCTTTTAGTTGGTCTCCCACCATTCAGCTTGTGGGGGCCTGATAAAGCTTCAACTCCAGATCATTCTACTTCATCTATATCAACTGCATCTGCATCTGCCTCTGCTTCTACTATATCAACTGCATCTGCCTCTACTTCAGCTTCAGTTGATCATCCAGCTTCATCTATATCAGCTGCACCTAATTCATCTGCCTCTGCATATATGAGCTCTGCTCACTCTGGTTTGTATGGCAATTGCAAGTCAGCTATTGGTGTTCATAATAAGAGACCACTACAAGCATCTGGTCTGTGTACATGAGATCATTTGTATATAACAAATCTACAACTGATTCTCAACAGATTCTGTAACTGATCTGTAACAAACTTAGTTAGTTAAACTTAGTTAGTTAGTTAGAGCAAATCATATATCTGTGTATATAAATGAGCTCGTGTAAAGTTGAATGTAAGCAACTAATGAAATATCTTTGAAAGATTTACTTTCTCTCTTTCTTCCTACTGTCTTCAAATACAACACAGAATAATTAAAAAAATTTATGAGTTATAATTAAAATAATATTATAATTAAAGAAAAAAAATTAATCGTAACTAAAGAAGAAAATGACATAACTATAGATGTATATAGTACATTCTTTTTAAAAGGATGTATATTACAATTTCTCTATTAATAATGATAAAAAAAAAAATTGTACATATTGGTGTGTTGCAAGTGGTATGGACTTGTTTTGTCAAATCCATAATTTTAGGGGTTGTTTGGGATGTCCTAAATAAGTGCACTTTTTATCTTTTTGGACTAAAAAATTGAGGAAAAAAATATGGATGTTTGGGTTAACTTTTTGATTTTTTATGGAAAAATGTGTATTAAAAAATTGTAAAAATTGGTTTGTAGGGGAAAATTAGAATTGGGAGTTGTGCAGCCGTAATTGTTGACTTTTGGTGAATAGTGTTAACTTTTTAACTTTTTGAGTAACTTTTTGACTTTTTCTTATCTTTCCAAACTTGGCCTTAGTTTCAAGTCTTTTTTTTTTTTTTTAACCTCAACTACAGAGATATTTGGAAAAATTTAAAATATAAGATATAATGTGTTAATACCACCAACGGTGTTCACTTTAATTATTAGAATAGATAATATTATATTAAGTGAAATTTTTTTATTGAAAAAGAAAAAAAGAAATTTTGTGGAAATATCATAACTTCTGCAAGTTCTAGCCCTACTATAACTAGTTGACAGCCCCAAAGGAAGGGAATCCCACTAGGATAGCACCACACCCACTTCACAACAAAAGTCTTAGGGCTTTGTAAGAGGAGTACAAAACAATCTTTTGAAAGCTGCACCTCTCAAGTGTCGAATGCAAACGTCTTATATGAAAGGAGGGTGAAGCTCCATTGAACCATCACCTAAGTGGTTAGTTGAAGATTGAACTTCGAATCTTAGATCTTAGAAAATTTAAAAAAAATTTAATCAATGACATATAATATATAATAAATATTTTATTTTATCTTTGTTATTTGAATTACACAAATAAAATGTGTCAATTGCTAATATATATATATATATATATATAAATCAAAGAATTCAATAAATAATCATAGGGCTGCATTATTGCCATCAATGAATGGTTTATGATTCACGATGCGACGAGATTAATTTTCTTTGATAGAAAAGGGAATAAATATTTGTTGGCTACATATTTTGTAAAGCCAAATCATAGTCTGACACGTGGCAGAATAAGGGTATTATGGGAAGATAATTCAAGTCTTCGATCCTAATCGAACACGTGGCAATGAACATTGGTACTTACATGATCTCAGTAGCACTGGATCAGTAAAGAGATACAAAGTGACGTAGCTTCAACAGTTACTCAATATTCAAATTCAAATACAGGAGGGAAGCTCAACTGCAAGAGATGGCGTAGTGGGGCTACTTCTAAGGCAGCATGATCATCGATCATGGAGGAGCAGTTCGACGGTTCGAAGTGCAGTTCGAAGGTCATCTTTGACAAGTATAAATAGCAGGGAAGCCCTCAGAAAAAACGCCCAGACTCAGATCATACAAACCAGTCTTTATTTCATATTTTTCCTTTCCAGTCTTACATTTCCTGTACTTTAAATACCTGCACTTTAATACCAGCACTGCACTTCGATTCATAGGAGTAGTTTCAAGTAGATTCAAGTAGACTGTTGCTGTAAACCTCTTCGAGGCTGAGTTTGAATTATTGTAAGTGTTCATTTTAATGAAATACTTCGATTGTTCTTCATATTAACTGTTATTTCTCTTAAATTCTCCTAAGTCAAGCCACCAGTAAAAGTCCTCTTCATTGAGGCTGAAAGAACTAAAACACAATCGTCTGATAATTGGTTGGCAACTATAATTTCTGTAAGGACTGATTGATCCTTGCTGGCACGCTCGCATTTACAAATTACCCTTCGAAAAGCCAAAAAGCCAACATATATTTTTGGCACGCCCGGTGGGACTTGTTAAAATGGCTAGACGAAGACGACAAGGAGAAAATGAACGTGGGAAGAAGGCGTAGAAGGAGAGGTAGAGATACCTAATCCAGAGGAGAATGTGGTAACACATCCTGTGGAGACTCCTATACTATCAGAACCTTTGGTCGAACAGACCAGTACTTCTGGACAAGAACCACATGTTCATAATATTGGACGAAACCAAGGAATTGGACCATCCACCGTTCCATCTACCCAGCCAACAAACCCATGGGATGGCTTGGTGGATGCTATGGGACAACAATTAATGAACACAATGGAAAGGTGGGCAACATCCTTTTTGGATCGAATGAATAATCACCAACCAACAAATACAAGACACACGGAGGAAATTTTAAATGTCCCTCAGCAAAGATTGGCTAGAGAAAAACAGCCTATGCAAGTTAATGGACAATTTAATGGTCAGACTAGTACTCAGAACTATGAAAGACCATCGCCTCAGTCTTGGTATGAACCCATTTCAAGGCCTGTAGTAGGCCAAAATGCCTCAGTACTCAACAGTGAAGCCACACAAGGTGGTGGATCTGGCCAAGTACAAGAAAATGGCATAAGAATGGTGGCAAATCCCATGTTCGAAGCCATACCTGGCACTAGGGGGTACAATAACCCCTTATTCGAATTCATACCCGGGGGGTTGGAAGGTTTTCCCACAAATGGAAGGGACACAATACCTGTTCCAGCACCTTTCACAGGTCCTTTCGCAGGACAGGCTCAAAGGGGTTACCCATACCCTCAACAGCAACTGCACCACAGGGGCAACCAGTCCCAAATATACCACTTTTTGGACCAAGAGGACCACAGGCACAAGTTTGTCCACCAAACCCTGTGTTTGTCCCTCCAGTAGTGGCTCAGCAAGCCCAAAATATGGTCCCTAGGGACCAAATTGCTGATATTGTTAGGGAGATGTGTGGACCGATGGCTCGGGGGGTCCAGACTCCTGTATACAGAAAACCATACCTAGAGTGGGTGGATAGGGTACATGAATACCCAAGAGGATTCAGAATACCAGACTTTACCCTATTCTATGGAACTGGAAATCTATCGACAATAGAGCATATTGCCAGATTCGCTGCTCAATGTGGTGAATTCACTAATCATGATTACATAAAACTGAGATTGTTTCCAAACTCTTTAACTGGGGGAGCATTTGTATGGTATATCAACCTTACACCTGGCTCCATTCAAAATTGGCAACAAATGGAAGAGGCATTTCATGCCCAATTCTTCCAATCAGAGCCAGAAGTGTCCATGGCAGACTTGGCAAGATTGAGTCAAAGGCCTGAAGAAAAGGCTACTCAGTTCATTGCCAGATTTAAAAGGGCTCGAAATAAATGTAGAGTCATCCTTCCAGAGCCAGAATTTGTAAGATTGGCTCAAAACGGTTTAGAGTTCAGGCTTCGAAAGAAGTTTGATTCAACTGAATTCAGGGATTTGGTCGAAACTAACCTATAAGGTGTCTCGATATGAAGCATTACTAGAAGAAGAACAAGATCGAAACAATGCTTCGTATAAAACATATTATAGAGATCCCAATTATGAGATCGATGCAGCAGAGATTGTGGCAAAGAACCCGTAATCTGCGAAGCATTAATTCATAAGGATACAACCATCGACCAACAATTTAAAAAGAAAGACTTTCACAGAAAGTACTCTTTCGACCTTAACAAAAGAGATGACATTTTTGATCTTGCTTGCAGCTAATTTCCTTAAGTTACCAAAAGGGGGTAAAACTGTCATCTCTTGATGACTTAAAGGAAAAGCATACTGTAAATGGCATAATGCTTGGTCTCACTCGACTAAAAACTGCATTGTTTTTCGAGACAGGATCCAAGAGCAAATCCGGAAAGGAAGTCTAAAGTTCCCAGCCAAAACAGAGAAAGCCATGGGAATTGACAGTAACCCGTTTCCAGAAGTTGGAGAAGCGGCGGCTAATGTGGTTGTACCAAACTTTCAGAATCTATCTCTGCAGGAATTAGAAGAGGTCAATGTGCAAATGCATATTGCCAACCAGACAGCTGCCAAGAAGGAGACTAGAAACCCGCCAAGTTGTTGGACAAGTTTCTCACATCAGAAGGAAAACTCTGATGAAGAAGTACTGGATGACGATTCCTTGGAAGCAGTGTAATGCAGAGGATGTGTCCCAGATGCAGACTAAGCTACAAATGGTAGAAGGGGCTTCCAATTGATGGGAAGCAATACTATAAGGATGTTCAGAGACGCCCTAAGTCAACCAATGCTTACAACAAAGGCCGTATCCGGCTAGTGATAGGCAGCGACCTTAGTGGTTGAGCCTGCAGTAGACAGAATGCGTGAAGACAAGAGGCCCTTGCATGAATCCAGGCCATCTAACTACTACAGAATGGAGAGTAGCCATTCCGAAAGAAGATTGGAGAGGAGTTCAGGTTATGGGACTAAAGCCAGAGATTGGCCCCCCAGACCAACCTCACACAGAACAAATGGCCACCTCCATCAAAGGCCAGAATCAAGCTCAAGGCATGCAATCAAAACCAAGCACTTACCTCCACGGCCAGTTTCGAAGATGGCTTCGAAGGTGGAAAAGGGTTTGATTCGACATCTGAATCAGTAAGCTCTTGGGTGCCTGGAGTTCCAGATTGGTTGTAATGCAAAACAAACCTAGGGAATGTTTGCCAGGAGAGAAGTTGGAATCACAGGAAGGATGGTCAAACCTCCTGGTGGCTCCGAACAACTGGGTATTGCTGAAACACCCAAAGACAAAGGAACCAAATATGGTTCCAGTTATCTCCAGATCACAGAGGAGGAAGAGATCAGCGTAGGTACACCCAGTACCAGCAAGATCTGAAAGAAGGTGGAGAGAGTTCTTCACAGGACAAGACAGAAGAAAAGAAAACTTCGAAATCAGACCATGCTCCAAAACCGACTTTACAAAGTAAAGTGGTTTGTAGCAGAGAACAATTGGCCCAAGTTCATTCTGAATTAAGGGCCAGGAGAAGTCTAGTTTGGCAGGCTAGAGAAGGCTCTGATGGAAAGTGACAGTGAAACGGAGAAGAGAAAGAGAT